>CM055311.2:73774912-73777412 GCA_029255685.2 Silene conica
AAAAATATACATTGGACTTGGATGGACTTATGCGCAAACCAGAAGCTAAAGAAAAGGTAGCAAAGGACCTGAGCAATAGCGACATTGAGGCACAGTCACCTTTGGAAAATAGAAGAACATCATCCGCAAACATCAAATTTGCCAACTTCAACTCTTTGCACATTGGATGATAGCTGAACGGGTAGGTGGAGGCAGCATACTTGAGCATTCGAGTAAGATAATCCATGCAGAGCGTAAAAAGCAAAGGGGAAAGAGGATCTCCCTGACGGATCCCTCTCTTACCTTTAAAAAAAACCGAACATCTCACCATTAAGGGTCAACCGAGAAACTAGTTGTGGTAACACATTCCATTACTAGTTGAATGAAATCAGTTGGGAAATTAAGCTTGTTCATCAATTGTTCAATAAACGTCCATTCAACAGTATCATAAGCTTTCTGTAGATCGATTTTAAGCAAGCATTTTGGAGATGTATTAGGTCTGCCATACAAACGAATAAGGTCCTGACAGATGAGAATGTTTTCCTGAATGTGACGAGCCTGAATAAATGCCCCCTGGTTCTTATCAACAAGCAATGGAAGAACAGAAGCCAGCCTCGTGCAAAGAACCTTAGAGATAGTCTTATAAACCAACATTACAACAGGCGATAGGTCGGAATTGCATCACAGAATTGGGTCTGGCCAGTTTTGGGTATCAGAACAAGATTGGTTGCATTCACTTGTTTAAGGAGCCTTTTATGCAAAAAGAAGTCACGAACAGCCGAGATCACATCATTACCAATAAGAGGCCAAGCATCCTTAAAGAGAACTTACTTGAGTAGCCATCCGGACCCCGGGGATTTGTTATCCGGAATACTAAAAAGAGCCTCCTTTTATCTCCATATCAGACACCCGGTAGCATCAAGAGTTGCTGCATATCAGAAGTACAAACTTTCCCATGAGCAATGACCCTCGAACGAACTGCATTCGTGGCATTCTGACCCCCAAGCAGGTGCTGAAAGTAGGCTAAGAATGCAGACTAGAATTGAACTAGGATTATCACATGTAGCTCCATTCATATCCTCAATACTCAGCACAAAATTGTCTCCCTGCCTCTTCTTAAGTAAAACCATGGAAGTAAGAACTATTTGAGTCCCCGTCAACAATCCAAGAAAGCTTTGATTTTTGCATAAGGAAACTGTTTTTCTTGCCTCATTGAGTTCGTGAAATTCCGCAGCCACCTTCAATTCATGGGCTCTGTCCTCCATGTCAAGGGGCTGTGTGCCCAGCCGCGTTTGAATATAATGTAAAAGGGTCTCCTTAATACTGGCAGCAATCTCAATGTCATTGAAACGCGTCTTATTCAATTCCTTTAGAGGAGCTTTTAAAGCCCTTAAGATTACGAGTTAACCGATACATAGGCGAACCCATAAGGGATTTATCCCAAGACTTCTCCACCGTAGGAACAAATTCACTCGAGCTTCCCCACATATTGAAGTACTTGAAACTCCGCTTGTGTTGGATCACCTGGTTTACTACTGACAACGCAAGGACAATGATCATACAGCCCTTCGGGCAAGAAGTAGGCATAGAAGTCCGGCCTACTTATACTCCACCATTTATTGACCATAAAACCTATCCAATTCTACTATAGATTCTCGCTTCGGGTTGTTTTTTTGTTATTCCAAGTATAAAAAAGAACCTTTACTCACAATATCAACTAGCCCACAGTCATTCACACAATCCCGAAATTGATTCATTTCAGAGTCAGGCACATTACCTCCAACCCGTTCATTCACAGCAAGCACCACAATTCATATCTCCTGCAATCGCCCAAGGACCAGTAATCATGTGGGATAGCCTTCTCAATTGGTTCCAAAGCGGGAGGCGAGCAGAAGCCCCATTGAAAGCATAAATCATGGTAAAGTAAAAAGAATGCCCTATTGATCAACGAGTCAACTTTCATGTGGATATATTGAGCATTATACTCAATAAAATTCACCCTAAACACAGCCGGGTTCCAAAGAATCCAAATACGACCCCCAGGATGGTAGCCATTATTAGTCGAAATACACCAAGAGCTAAAATTACCAAACGCTTTATTCATGGCCTTAGCCTTTATTTTAGTTTCAAGAAGGCCACAGAGGCCGACTTTCTTATTCTGCAAAAAGAAATTAATCTCTAACTGTTTCCTAACTCTATTCATGCCCCTAACATTCCAAAAAAGCAATATTATCCATGGACATGATTGGGAGATGTTAGGACATTACCATTTTCAACATTACCAAGGCAAACCGGTTCTTTCAAGGGAGACTTCAAGGCTGCCTTATAGGACATTGCTCCAAACGAGTGGACACTAAATCCCTCTGAAACATTAACATTGCTTGGTACAAAAACCTTTGGCAGCGCCCTAGCATTTGTGGCTGGTCGCAGTGGGCCTTCCTTCTGTTTTGGTTTCCTCCGGGTTACCACCTGCCATTCGTTCACAAGGGGGGGGCTTAGATTGCTTAGGTATGGGACCTTT
>CM055311.2:73782412-73784912 GCA_029255685.2 Silene conica
ATGAAGAGTAGTGAGGACAGCCTTCACCCAAAACCAGTCTTCCCGCATAAGAGAATTTCCGCGCACCATAAGAGTGAAGACGAGCACAGATTTTTTCAATTAAAACCTCACAATCCTTCTTTTGTAAACGAGTTGTTTGGATAGGCAAGCCCAAGTAATGGAATGGCAATTGTCCTTCGGAGAAACCCGAAAGAGAAAGGAACTGTTGCTTGACATCCTCCGCAACTCCGCCAAAGTAAGCGTTCGATTTTGATGGGCTCACCTTCAGGCCTGAAGTTTCAGAGAATGTAGTAAAGCATTGTAGGAGCAGATTCATAGACTTGGAATTTCCCTTTACAAAAGAGTAATACGTCATCCGCGAACATGAGATTGGCCAGCTTCATCTTTTTGCACATCGGGTGGAAGCTAAAATCAAAGTTAGCTGCGGCATAGTTGATGGTTCGGGTAAGATAGTCCATACAAAGAGTAAAGACTAAGGGAGAAAGAGGATCTCCTTGTCTTAGTCCCCTCTTACCTTTAAAAAAACCCAAACCATTTCACCATTGATAGTTAAGGAGAAACTAGGTGTAGAAATACATTCCATAAGCATCTGAATAAATCCCTGAGGGAACCGGAGTTTGATCAGAAGCTGCTCAACAAAGGGCCCATTCAACCGTGTCATAGGCCTTTTGAAGGTCAATCTTGAGAAGGCATTTCGGGGAGGTAGGAGATCGACCATAGAGCCTAAATTAAATCTTGGCAAATCAGAATGTTCTCCTGAATGTGACGGTTGTGAAGGAAGGCACCTTGGTTTTTAGCTACTAGCAAAGGAAGGACCAACGCCATTCGGGAACAAAAGTATTTTTGTATAGGACATTGCAGCACGCAATGGGACGAAAGTTGAGAACTGATCGAGGTCGGGGACACTTCGGGATAAGCGTCAAATTAGTAGCATTAACTTGTTTCAACATTTTCTTATTCTGGAAGAAATCTCTTACTGCTCTAATAATGTCGTCACCAAATCACTGACCAAGCATCCTTATAAAATTTACTAGTATAACCATCAGGTCCGGGCGACTTGTTATCCGGAATACTAAACAAGGCATCTTTGATTTCCGTGTCCGAAATTGGCAGCATTAAACTGACTTGGCATATCTTGCCGTACAGACCTTCCCTTGAGCCATTATCTTGGAACCGAACCTTAGAAGTTGTTTTGTGGGAGCCTAGTAATTTCCGTATAATACTCCAGGAACACCCTTTTGAATGGATTCAGGCGTGTCATAGGTCTGACCGTGCACATCTTCAATACTCAGCACATAATTCTGCCCTCTTCGAGACTTAATCATCCCGTGAAAGAACGCGCTATTAGAATCCCCATCAGCAACCCAAGCATGCTTTGATTTTTGAAGAAGGAAACTGTTTTTTTAGCCACATTTAGCTCCTTGAACTCTGCTTGCTAATGCCATCTCTTGGGCCCTAGCCTCCATATTATCCGATTCATCCCCAACTGCACTTGAATTTCAAATAACTGTCCTTGCTTGATTGCCGCGGCTGATTCAATATCAGAGTATTTAGTCCTATTGAGCTCCTTCAAAACCGGTTTTAAAGCCCGAAGATTAGAAGTGACTTTGAACATGGGAGTCCCTGACATAGTAGGATTCCATGAATTACCCACAGCGCCGGGAGAAAATCCGCAGAGCGACCCCACATATTAAAGTATTTGAAACATCTCTTGTGTTGAGTGACAAGAGAGCTACTAACAATACAAGGACAATGATCGTACAGGCCCTCCGGAAGAAAGTGAGCTGACAGGTCCAGGCATGAGAATTGCTCCATTCCCTATTAACCATAAATCTGTCCAGACGGCTATATATACGCTCCTCAGGACGCTTTTTGTTGTTCCAAGTATAAAAAGATCCCTTGCTCACCAAGTCCACAAGACCACAATCGTTAACACAATCCCTAAATTGAGCCATATCATTATTCCCCATATTGCCCCCAGCTCGTTCAGAGAGCGATAATACACTATTCATGTCCCCTGCAATAGCCCAAGGTCCATTACTCATCAAAGCTAGCCTCCTCAAGTAATTCCACAGCGGAGCCCGAGCAGCGATTCCATTGAAGGCATAAATCATGGTAAGGTAAAAAGAGTGCCGATTGACCAGCGAATCGACTTTCATATGAATAAATTGCGCATTATATTCAATGAAATGCACTCGATAACACAGCCGGGTTCCATAAAATCCAAATCCTACCACCCGAATGGTAGCCATTATTTGTTGAAATACACCAAGAATTAAAATTACCAAAAGCCTTAGCCATTGCTTTGGCCTTTATTTTCGTCTCCAACAAGCCTACTAAACCAAGCTTTTTATTCTGTAAAAAATAATTTATTTCTAACTGTTTATTCACCCCTATTCATGCCACGAACATTCCAAAAAGCCGATATTATTCATGGACACAAGATATGGTAGGGATTAACATTACCATTTTCAACTCCCTGTGACCGAGCAGGCGATAG